>OX940801.1:7932470-7958649 GCA_954870605.1 Acer campestre | reverse complement strand
CATACAAAAACATACATTTCAAAAAAAAAAAAAAAAAAAAAAAGATAAATACATTTCAAATTAAAATAGCTTGTAAACATAGTTACAATTAAGATCAATTGTACGTGATGATTAGAATGTAGAAACAAAAATAAGAATTATATCACATCACTTGTTCTGTATTTGTGGCGCTACCTTAGTTTAATTATATTTTTATATATATAAATTTTTTTTTACCATTATT
This sequence comes from Acer campestre, assembly GCA_954870605.1. NCBI lineage: Eukaryota > Viridiplantae > Streptophyta > Magnoliopsida > Sapindales > Sapindaceae > Acer > Acer campestre. The sequence goes on along the minus strand of OX940801.1, from coordinate 7,958,426 downwards.
CAATGCAAAACAATGATAACTTCATAAAGCAAATAGAAAAAATATATATATATTTCAATTTCATCTTAGAGTTCTTTCGACCTTGCACTAAAGTTGGTGGGTTAATAAAACACATATGAAATAATAAATCAGGGTGGTACTTTAATTTTTTTTTTTCTTTAAGTTAATGAAGAGTTTTGGGTGTGATCTATACTAGAATAAAAATGTGTGTTAAAAGTACTTGATTTACGATCTGGTTCTGGTTTGATAAGTTTGGACCATAGACCAGACTAGACCATACAGTTTTGTTATAATAAAACCATATGGTTTTTTTTCTAAAAGTAAAAAATGGAACCAACCAAACGGTTTGGTTTGCGGTTTATTGGCTTTTTTACCTAGCCCTAATTTTATTATTGCAAAAGTTTTGAAAATATATATATATATATTTATTTTTTTCATATCATTCATACAGAAGGAGGAGAGATAGAGGTGCCAAAAAGGCCAGACTAGTTCGGCCCGGTCCGAGTCCAATTCGGGTCCAGCTCGGCCCGACTTGTTACTATAGAGAACATGTGTTTGTTCTGGATCCAATATTTAAAAGCCCAAAATAGGGTTGGATTTTTATAATTTAATGTGTGGGCTTAGCCCGGTCCAAACCCAAAAAATCCTAGCCCATATAGTGATTGGAGAAAAGAAAACTAATTTAATATATTGTTTAATAACATTTGTACACATATTTGGAGAAAAGAAAATTAATTTAATATATTATAGGGTTGTTGAGTTCAATCGAGTTTCTCCAAATTAATCTAATATATTATAGGGTTGTTGAGTTCAATCGAGTTTATCTTTGATATATTGATATGTTATTTATAATCAAATGTTGTTTAATAGACATTTAGAAAACTGCAGCTCTGCTGCGGGAGGATGAGAATAAGTCTTTATATCACTACGTTCAATTCCTAATGTTTTCCCCTCAAAAAAAATAAATATAAAATAAAATAAAATAAAATAAAAAAATAAAAAAATAAAAAAATTCCTAATGTTTTAATTCAATAAATTTAATTTTTTAAAGGTTCAATGAGTTTGGGCCCTGGCCTGTTGAGGCCTTCCGACTCAGCCCTTACAATGATCTTTGAGCTGGTTTTAGCAATTGGTTCAACTCTGTTCATCCGATCCGGTCCGAATAGTAATTGCCTAAGCCTAAATCCGATCCGAAGCCCAAAAGGGCTGTGAAAATATCAGGTTGGGCTGGCCTGGCCCAACCCTTTTGACAACTGTGAAACATAAAAGAAAAACTCGACAAAGTGGAGAGATGAGAGAAAGGGAGCAACTCACGATAAAAAGGGAAAGAGGACTGAGAATTACTGTGTATAACATTCAGTGTTTTCTAAAGTAATAATTAATCTCAACCATTTAAACCATCCTAATCCAAGGGTCAAGGAATTGTGTAAGAATTTGTATAATGTTTAGGGGTACCGATCCTGCCTCACATATGTTATATAAAAATAAGTGTTTAATATTTAATAAAGTTAAACTCACATCTAGCGGGTTTGGGTTAAATCTTATTAGGTTCGGGCTACCAAATGGTAAACATGTTAAGTAAACGGGTCATGTTTGGGTTGTATCCCACCCAACATGCTAACCCATTTAACATGATTAAACATTAATGATAAATATGTAATTTACAAATATATAGAAAAACTCTTAATATTGCTTTAACAAATCAACCCTAATTACTTTAAATTATTTCTTCTCTTTTTACAGCCTACTTATAATTTATTTATCGAAGACTTTTAAAGAAAATGTATTCTTCATTATTTTAATTTTGTTATTTATTGATTTTTTTTTCTTTTCTATTTATACATTATACTATGTTGCATCCTTGCATGGCTTTTGCTTAGAAATTTAATATGTTTTTTATTTATTTATTTAAAAATATTACAATACTTTCGGGGTTTGAAGAAGGGGAGATACTCGAACCCACAACCACGTGGTGTAGGTGTGAGGGGCATACTACTAAGTCAACTTCATATTGTCTAGAAATTTAATATGTTTTCTTCATGTATGTAAGTATGTTGTGTAAAGTATAATATTGCACGTACAAAATAATTTTTTTTAATTTTTTAAGAATACGTAGAGTTAAGAACTTTAAATACAAAGTCTTGATATATCACTTGCATGTTGTTATAGAATTTTATTTTGAATCAACATTTTTGTTATTCTTGATTATTTTCATTTATTAAATGAGTTTTATTGGATTGAATTATGTAAAAAAATTAAAAGACTTAAATTACTTTAAAATTTTAAATCGGAAATGAATTAATGGAATTGTAATTTATTATAAGATTTATAACCTACAAATTAATGGGTTAAATGGGCCATATTAGATAACCCATTAATTACTGGAGCGTGTTTGGATTTAGACTTATAAAATGAGAAGCTTAACAGGCTATATTGGGGTATAAAGATGCAGCATGTTGATCACAACCATCAGATTCTATATGTGTTTCACTTGGATGCAACTTACTAGTCTTATCTGCAAAGGTAACAAAAGTTCTAAACAGATAAATCCAGGTACACATCAATGACCAATCACCGTATATGAAGACAGTGATTGAAAAGACATTCTCATCAGTCATCACTGTATCTAAATTCAATAAATAATAGAGTAATCAACCTTTCAACTGATTAGTTTCCACTGAGACCAGAATTGATCCTCCTGATCCCGTGTGTTGTGTTCAACAAGTTCTCTGGAAATTGCTTGTGCTTACCCATTCAATAACTTACCTGTTTAAAACAAAATCTTAATAGTAGGAAACCCATTAAAACATGACTTTGCCCATATATTTAAATTTCAAACACCAATTCAACTAAAAACAAAATCTTAATAGTAGGATACCCATTAAAACAGTACTGTAGCACATATATATAATAAAAAATAATAATTGGATAATGTTTAACCCAATATGCACCCAGTCATATAAAAATATTTAAACATATATTAAAAAAAATTATTAAAATCCCAAGCTACACTTTTGTCTGAAGAAAACTGTACGGTGGAGACCGTGAGATCGGAAGAAGAAGTCAACAGTGTCGTTGTTGCATTGTTGTGGGCCACCGCTGGCCCCACCCACCAATTGTAATCTGATTGAATTCGACTGCAAATTTGATACCTTTCCTCTTAATCAAAAGAATATATAATAGCTTGCAAATAAATAAGGATTTTTTTTTTTTTTTTTTTTTCGATTAATCCAGATTTCGTCCAAAAATCTATTTGCCTATCCTCCCCAACTGCATAATACACTATGTCTATTTGTTGGTTTGTGGAACATAATAGATAGAAAACCTCGGTTAACATCCCGACCCCATAAGGATACAAACGGGTAAATAACCTCAAGTGAATTGCCAAGAGTTGAACCCATCTAAACCTTGCACCACCAAGGCAACCCCTTACTGTTATAAGTATAGATATATTATGATTGACATATCACTCTCATATTAACTCTCAAAAAGATCCTCGAAAAGAATGCATCATACTTAGAGGAATAAAAGTTTATTAACTTTATTTTCATTTTAATAATAAATAAAGATTAAGTTTATGATATGAGGACATACATTATAATTGGCTAGTAGTAAATTTTTAATAAATAGCGGCAATTTGTCCCTTAAAAAAATCGTATATATAGGCCTCTCGTAATTACACTCCATTAAAAATTAAAAATAAAATAAACTATAATCCGTAAAAAAATTCTATTAAATGACAAAAATATCATTTCTTTTTTCTTATATTTTTTAACCACACCCCACCTATACACCTAATTTATTATATAATCAAATTTATTATTATTTAGAAATTAGTTATTTAAAAAAAAATATAAATTAAATATATAAATTATACTTAAATGAGTTGGGTTTTCAGCTATTGGTTTTTACAAGTTGGTAGAATAAATTAATAAAAAAGTATTATAAAATAAACAAGAATACAATAGAATAAATATGAAATAAGAAAAGAGAGAAAATAGTAGCCCAAGAAAAAAATATTCTTTTATTCCTCAATATTTCTCAATTGTTTTTATAACTTAGTGAGGCATCCCTTTTATAGGGTCACAATATAGTAGTTACAAACTTGAAAAAACACTAGCAATAAACTTGAGAATAAACGGAGCCATAAACTTGAGAATAAATTGGGAAGGTAAAGGATTACAAGTTACAATGTGAGATTGGACAGACATTCGCTTGGGTTATCTTTTCATAACACTCCCCCTTGAATGTAAAAGCAGTGCTTATGTAAGTGTCTACATCCTTTCTCTTTCCTGTCTTAGTTTGATCGCTCATTTTTGTTTTTCAAATGAGTTTACTTAATTATGATTGACTCGGTTTGTCGTCCTAGCTCTTTACTCGGGCTAATTTCTGGTCGTTTCTCGATTTCCCTTAGATTTTTATTTTTACTTTTTTGCGACTAATTTTGGTCGGTGTCCCAGCTCTTTGCTCATGCTAAGTTCTAACCATCTTGAGGTTTGGCCAAGTAGTGTTCTGGGATCCTTGCCTCATTTAACCCTGCTCTTCCCATGTATACAAGTCACCAAGTGTCTCCCGGTTTTGTCTGTTACAGGGGTTTGCCAAATCATTAGTGTAATGCTAACATGGTCTCACACATCTCACCAGGTTTTTTCGGATGAGGTACCCCGAGTGTTTTTCCAGTGAAATCAGCATCTTCAGGGTGGCCAGATTGCTAACTATGTTAGTTCAGTAGGCGCACCGATCTATACCAGTTTCTTAGCCTCTCGGGCACCTTCACCCATTATGGCTACGAGTTTATCTTTTATAACAAAGATGATTAAGATGATATAAACATTGTTCTTGGCTTTGCAATTCTGAATCCTCTTGGGAATTTTATTGATTGAATTGCATATTAACAATATTAAAATACTAAAAATAATTAGAAGAGCTAAAAAAGGGCTAAAAGCTAAAAAGAAAAAAATATTCTAAACTAAAATTGATTTCAAATAGCTAAACTATTACTCCCAAGGGCATCAGTTTTTTTAGATATCATGCATCATGAGGCCGATATAACTCTTGATTTAAGATTTGTCTTGATTGGGGTCTTCCCCCGAGCTTTTTTTTCATCCGCGACTAAGGGTTCGTCCTCTACCACGCACACTTGGTGCCAGTCATTCTCGATTCTATCTCTGTACACCACAAGGTTAGCTCTCCTAGCCATCTTATAAGATCCCTTTATTACACCCATGCCAAATTCTGTTGAGAATTTAATCATCAGAGCATAGGCGGTTATTACTGCTCTGGTTTTGTTCAGGAATGATCCGTCCAGCAGGGCATTGTATGGCCAATTCTCCGTATCAGCAACGACAAAGTCCAGTAACACAGTTTTCTGGGACGGAGATGTTTCGATTCTTACCGGCAGCTTAATCATCCCGAGTGACCTCACCTCTGAGCCTCTAAACCCTATGAGTGGAACGGGCAATGATTGCAAATCTTTCCTGTTCAGTCCTAATTGGTCGAAAACCTGGGCACTCAAGATGTCGGCTGAGCTCCCGTTATCAATGACTACACGATGGACATCCTAGTGCCAGATTTGAGCTGCTATAACAATAGCATCATTTGGTTTCACATCGACCCCGTGCACGTTTGCTACCGTGAAGACGATTGGGTCCAACCCTTCTTTGATTCTCTTGGGGTCTATTTCAATTGAGTTCACATTAAGGTCCCTTCGGGCATACATGGCATCACGAACTTCTGTCATTTTCTCCCTGTTACTTATGTGCTTGTGGTCCATTTGATCATGCTTGCCAGTTTGAGTGTTATGATTCTGCTTGGGCTCTCTGTTCAGCTTTAAGGGTGCAAACGGTGTTGGGGCAACAATCTCTGAATGTAACTTCTTGGCTGGGCGCACAATGAGAGTGCTCAATTGATATGACGAGGTTATCCCAACTGTTGCTGAGAGGATAATTCCTTGTCTGGCTGCGTCTTCCATGACCCTTTGTAAAGCAGCCTGAATCTATTGTTGTGCTTCTAGGGTTACATCAACTGGTTGGTTGTTAGGGACAACCAGTAATTAGCTCCCATTTACGAGGCTTTCTGTTGATTGGTTTCCTTCGGAGTTTGTATCTCGTGGAAGAGGATTCTGGATTCGGTCATGGTCTGATCCGTCGCCGTCTCTACTATTTGCCATGTGATGCTGTCACAGTTTTTCGCACGTTAAGGTCTTTCAGTACTTTCCCCTCCATCTAGCGCTAGTTGTTGACAATGATTTTTCATATTGTGAAATATCAACCGGCCAACAGTGAATTAATGATTGGTTAATGGTGAGAAAAAGGAGATAATATAATTTAGACACGATTTTATGTGGAAAACCCTAGAAAAGGGAAAAAAAAAAAAAAAAAAAACAACGGTTGCCGATGATGGTAAGAAATATGTTTCACTATGAGAAAATAGGTTACACGCTTAACTCACTTTTTCTCTCTTAATGTTCGCAAACATGTTTTTCTGTATATCTATATTTTACAGTAAAAATGGGTTACATTTATACACTCATTTGTAACCCTAAACTTGTTGTGCAAGTAGTTGACTAGTAGAATCTTGTTATGATTCTACTAGCGTGATTCTCTTTGATTATCTTGATCTCCTTACAGTTTGAAGTTCATCATGTAATAAAGGTGGTTGACTTTGGGCTTAATTAGGACTCTTGTCATTTTTGTGAAAGAGATAAGTTTGTTTCCTCGTTGAAGTGTGATTCTTGGTTTCTGTATCTGAGTAGACTCTCGTTCCCATATCATAGCTTATCAAAGCAGGAAATCCTTTTACTCGGGCGAGGCGATTTTGCCATGTAGAGATCCTTGGCGAATTAGATCTTTCCTATTTAGGACTTCTTGCCCAACTTGGTTTACTTATCATGTTGGTGGGTGACTTCCTGGATGAAATCTGTGACACGCCCAGTTTTAATGACGTGTCCTAAGTTGTGGCTGACTGGTTGACTTTTATCAATGTGGCGTAGTTATTTCTCATCTATTTCAGCTTTTTAGGTGACACATCACTCGAAAAAAATTCACATATATCAACTGTATATTCGGATGTGAAAAAAACAAACAAACATGTTATTCAAGTTCAGGCTATTCAGTCTTCAGTAAAATACAGGACTGTTCAGTCTCCAGACAAAAAAAAAAAAACGATTCCTAAATCATCAACAACATGTACAAGAACTTTTTTTTTTTTTTTTTTTTTTGAATTTTCCTATATTTCTCCAATTTTTCCGATACCTGTATATTTAATAAAATCGAGATAAATGGTTATAATGCTTGAAAAACTCTCAAATTTTATTTAAAGGTAAATTTAATTAAACTTATTATCCACACAAAAAATTCAAATCAAAATTCATAAAAATCGATGTGATTTTATATGAGTCAGACTATATGAACTCAAATTTCTAACTCAATTTTTTGACTTCAACATCTTAACAATTGGATTAAAAAGCATGAGAAATTGAGATTTTGAAGCCAAAAAATTGAGTCAAAATTTTAGGTTGATATAGTCTGACCATATATATATATACACACACACACACACACGATAATTTTCAAATGCAGAATTTCCCGTACGGAATCGTCGATTGCTACCATTAATTATTGGATTGATACTAGTGGTAATCCAATAAGTACTGGTAGCAATCGACGATTTCGTACAGGAAATCCCGCACTGGAAAGTTACTCTCTCTCTCTCTCTCTCTCTCTCTCTCTCTCTCTCTCTCTCTCTCTCTCTCTCTCTCTCTCTCTCTCTCTCTCTCTCTCTCTCTCTCTCTCTCTCTCTCTCTCTCTGTATATATATGGGTTTGTCTAAGTTGCTATTAACAACAATATTATTAGGCAGCTATGTGAGAGAGAGTTGGTTTATTTGTGTTTTATTTTATTTTATTTTTATTTTCAAATCCTTAATTTTTATACATCCTTGGATTGAAATCTAAAAATTGGAAACTTCCCAGTAACAGCTTAGCCAAACCTATATATATATAATTTATTGATGTTTATGAGCTGTTATGAGAGGCATAATTTTTTTTTTCCTCAACTTTTAAATTTTCCTATTTTAATTTTAAACCTTTAGGGATTAGGGCATGTTTAGCAATTTATTATGATTTCAATATTTTATGTTTTATCTATTTTCGTTTGAATACGAATTTGAAAATGCTTATGAAAATAAAAAACATTATTCTATATGGGTTCATTTTGCATTAATTTAGAAGCTCACGGGGAGAGGATAATAGATAAAACCAAAATGTGTATACGTTGAGGGTTGATGATCCTATTTTTCAAGAGGGTCAAATTTTCTCACCAGTATTCGCCCAAAGTTTGTCTAACGAATTTTTTGCGGCATGTATGATGATGTCACAAACAATCAAATTAGTAATTTCTCTTACGTTGACTAAAATAAAAAGAGTAAAAGTGTAACTATGATTTTAAAGATGACTATTAAGAAGCACAAACCTGAAAACCATTTAACATGTTCATATAAATTTTCAATTAATTTAGAGGAAATGACAATGTAAAATACAATTAGCACCTTATAAAAACCATATTCAAAATACAACTAGGTTCATTTAAAGCAAAATTTACATAAATTTTTTAGATACCAAAATCATACATTGATATGCACTTTATTTATCAATAATAGAATCAACACATAAAATTGCAAGGGTTTAATAAACTATGAAATTTCAATAACAAAATCAAGTAACCAACAATAACACAATCAACAAGTTTAATTGGAAGTACACCCAAAAAGCATAAAATGCGTCTATCTCAAATTCATACTCACTAAAAATCAAAATTTCACTAAGCCATTGAATATTGAATTTTTTTTGAAGACATTGAATATTGGTTTTGTATGTAGGAAAAATAATTAAAATAAATAAATAAATTCCCGACCGCCTAAGCACTAGGCGCTGGTCTGTCGCTCGATTAGCGCCTAGCATTTACTAGAACACTGATTTATAGGAAAGGGCATAGTATTTGATTTTGTAAACGTGTTTATGGCTTAAAGATACGTGTGAGGCAAATTGCAAGTTACTCATAAATGGTTTCACTGATCTAAAAAGATTAATAATTCACAAGTTCTACAACATGTTAATCTACAGCTCAAAGTTGTTGCGACTATTCAATGACTCTTTAGTCCATGAAGTTCACCAAGAACTACGTTTCTATTATAATTAGAATATTGAATCATTCAAACAATGGTTTTCTTATTGATCAAAATAATACTAATTCCATTCTTGAGACTTTTATCTAGACTCGGAAACCTAAACTTGATTCTTGCATCAAACCTTTTGATTCACTTCCATGTTAAAGCTTAAAAACAACTCATATATTTCCTTTCAAAAATCTCCTAATAATAACAACACTTGGTGACATGTGACAAGTATTTCTTAATTATATTCACATATTTCCCACCAACCTCGAAACCTCTCCAACAATCCCAATTTTTTATACTTTAATTTTTTGTTTTCTTTGAAATATTAAATATATTTGAGGTTTGGAAAGGGGGACAACTTGAACTCACAACCTTATTATATAGGTGTGAGAGATATACCACTAAACCAATCTTATCTCATCAATTTTTACCCTCAACAGACATGTTAACCCTTAGCTTAACAGAATATTAACTACAGTGAAGTTTAGGAGGTCTCTTCATAGAATAATTATATTTAGCTTACCCAAGAGTGTCCGTATCAGTGTAATTTCTCCCATAGAATATTTATCCAAAAAAATAAAACTTGGTCCACGTCGTATTTTGTTTTGCTTTCATACTCCACCAATGTGAATCTTTCAAAGTACTCCACCACATTTTCAAAGAGGGGAAATTAGTCAATTACACAACCTATTGAGCTCTGTCATTAAGACTCCGAGATGAGGAAGTTTTGTTATTCTAAAAATTAACCTTTAGACTTAAGAGTAGGTAAACATTTTTGTTATATTGACTCATTTGATTTGTTAATTGTCCAAAATATCGATGTATAAAATAATACAAAACCAAAAATAAATAATAATGACAACAAATTGGAGGCAGGCCTTAAAATTTTAAACGGAAATAGTAGTTTAAAATAGGTTAAAATCAAAACTAACCATATAATTAGTGGAGTTTCTATTTTTAACAAACATTAATGTTTTGATTGGTTTTACTAAACTTTCCACTAAAGAGATAAATTTACCCCTGCATCAGATTAAACACATTGGAAATTAAACACATAGGGAATTAAACACACCACTAGTTTAATTCTCAGTGTGTTTAATTCCCAGTGTGTTTAATCTGGTGCAGGGGTAAATTTGTCTCTTTAGTAAAAAGCTTGGTAAAAACAACCAAAACACTATACTAGATAAAAATAGAAAACCCCTTAATTTTTTGGTTAAAAAGAGATATTTCCTCTATAATTTTTTTTTTTTTTAGAGATAAAATAAAATTCGAGTCCCCATTAAATCCTTTTTTAAAGACAACAATGGACTGATGGAGGATATGCTGTTCTTAATTTTTTTTTTTTTTCAAAAGCCTAACTAATAAAGCAATGCAACTATACAACAAGATGTAAACAATATATATATATATATATATTTATCTGGAAGACAAACCGGAGGAGGCTTGTGAAAGAGGGGATGAGGGCATGGAGACCGTTGATCTCTCTCTCTCTCCTCATATTTTTATCTTTTTTGCTCTAAGGGATGCCGTTAATGATCCATAAAATATCTTTTTACGCTTCATTTAAATTTTTTTATTAATGTCAATTTAACTTTAGCTAAAGTTATTAAAAGGACCTTTCAAAAAATAAAATGACTAAAAGGATAAAAAAGTTAGTAGACACTCCAAACCAATCTTTTAAAATCCAACCCTAGTTTTATTTCTATTCAGTATTTCAGTGTTTTACAAGCACTAAAATATCTTTTGACGAATCCTAACTTTTTTTTCTTTTCAATATCCAATATTTAATGTTTTAAAATAGTCTGTCATACCTCTCAACAAATCATTTTTTTTTTTTTTTTTTTTTGACAATATTTATTAATCCAAGACTAGGTATTTTTTAAAAAACTTTTACCATTGATAGGATTAAAGCTGCTAATCTGGGAGTCATTTACCCAAGCCCCAACCTCGTCCATCAACCAGTTAAGTTACGCCCCTATTGGCACAAATCAACTTTGTTGAGAGTGGGAATTCTACCAAGTAAAAAAGTAATAAAATAAAAATATATGATTTTTTTTTTTTTTGAACAAAAGAGCTTTATTTAACAAAGCAAAACCGCCCGCACAAGACCGGAGGGCACGGCCACACAAGACAGAAAGCACAGCCCAAAACACAGAAGAAAACAGAGCCAAAACAGAACCACAACGGAGATAAAAGCCCCAAAAACAGCAAAGGCAAGCAGCTAAACACAAAAGAAAAAAACAACAAGTTAATGAACATCCCACAAGATCACATCCCCCTCCTTGCTCGAGCCTAACTTAGCCAGAGAATCGGTGAAACAATTGGAAGATCTTGGGTTGAAACAAACCACCGTTTGGCCCAACGAACTCAGCATTTCACGAATATCATAAATCAGATTGAAATGCTTAAGACTACCAATTCCCGATCCATTAACCCACGCCACTGCAGATTTTGAATCGCTAATAATGGAGATATCTTTGCCAACCAAAGCCTGAGATTCAGAGCAGAGCACACAAGCTTGGTGAATAGAGACAATCTCAGCCGAATTAGCATCCGAAATCCCTATGTACCTGCAGGAGAAAGAGCTGAGAACCCTACCAAAACAATCTCTCAAGACACCACCAATGCCAGCGTGCCCCGGATTACCTTTAGCAGACCCGTCAACATTAAATTTGAAGGCACCAACCGAAGGAGGGATCCAGACATCCTTCACAACTTTCCTCAAAGGCTTCGAAACAGAGCAACACTCACTAATATTTAAAAGAAGAGAGGTGATCGAATCTGAAGTTCCCTTCCCATGAAACTTGAACCACCAAGCCACACGAAACTTTACCATATCCATCGCCTGAGAAGCTACCTGAACCGAACCTTTGAAAACAACTTGATTCCTTGACTCCCAAACAGTCCAGACAGTAGCAAAAAAGAGCATGTTCCAAGCTCTTTCTTGACTGGAATTCAGACAGAGACCAAGCCAGCCCCGAGCCCACTCTAGCAAAGAAAAGTTAGGGCACCCAGGGGCAGACCCACGCTTGGCCCAGGTGGGGCCCGTGCCCTACCTGACTTATTAAAAAAAAATCACAAATGATGTGTGCAGTGTACTGATGTGGGCGGTGGGCCATGTGCTGTACAATCTATTTATGTACTTGTTATCATGAAGTATGAGTGAGAAAAGTTTTCTTTTTGTTAATGAAAGTGACGTCTATTGCTAGTATATTTTTATTAAAATTCTAGTTTTACCCTCACTTTATAATAAGTATGAAAATAAATCCTTCCCAGTTTGGTATTTCCCACTTTTCTTTTCTTTATTTAATATTCTTCCTATATTTATGATTTCGTATTCCTTTAATACATTGTTTCCTTCTCTAATTCTAAATCCCTCATATTTTCCTTTTCATCTATAAATACTTTAAATTTTTGTTTTCTGCTATATTAAAACAATACATTCTCTCTTTCTATAGTCATCCCCAACATCACGTCTATACTCAGTTTCTCAACTTCAGGTTAGTTAATTCAATTTCTATTTTATATTAAATTATTTATTATTTTTTTTGAGCTCTTCTTATTTTAAATAGTTTTAGTTTGGTTACTTTGGTATACATCCCATCAATAAACCCTAAAACCTCAAATTTTAATTTATTGTATTATAATTGTTCATTTAAGATCATGATTCAATTATTTTGATCCATAGTATTTTTATTTTATTTTATAATCTTAATTTTTTATTATAAATTACATTGTGATTATTTTCTATGTATAAATATTATTTTTTGTTTTATTTAGATTTATTTTTTTTCTTTCTATTTGCATCGATGATTATTTTGAAAAAAAATAATTATGAAACAGTTATGGAGAAGTATTTGAAAAGACCATCGACACTTGAGATTGGATCTTCTTCAAAAAAAACGTTGTGTTGAAATCAATCTGGCTGATCTCCCTGCTGATCCGGGGCTTCGAACTAGAATATGGGATTATCATCCTAATGTTAGTGAACAAGTTCGTAGAGAATATGCATTAAAGGGTCCTTGTCAACCTCGAGAACATAATTTTCGTTTATTACCTTGTGGAGACAAGTTAAGACGATTTAATCGTGCTTGGTTCGATAGATATTCTACTTGGTTGGAGTAAAGTATAAAAAAGGAAACAATATATTGTCTATGTTGTTATCTTTTTAAACCAGATAATGGGAAACAAGGAGGCGGTGACTCTTTTGTTGGTGAAGGGTTTACAAATTGGAAGAACCAAGTTTCGTTATTAGAAAAACATGATAACTCTACAGCCCATCAGCAAGCATCAAGAAAATGTCTAGATCTATTGAACCAGAATCAACATATTGAAACAATTATCAACAAACAGACAGATCAATCTCGAATTGAATATCGAACTCGTTTAGGTGCTTCAATTGATTGTAGCTGGTTTCTTTTACGACAAGGGCTTCCATTTCGAGGACATGACGAATCAAAAAAATTTAGCAACAAAGGAAATTTTCTTGAGCTTTTACACTGGCTATGTGGTCATAATGAAAACATAAAAGCTGTGACACTCAAAAGTGCCCCTGAAAATTTGAAAATGATAGCTCCCAAGATTCAGAGAGATATAGTAAGTGCTATTTCAATTGAAATTATTAATACAATTATAAGAGATATTGGCAATTCATTATTTTCAATTCTTGTTGATGAATCTCGTGACATATCTTTAAAAGAGCAAATGGCTATTATATTGCGATATGTGGATAAAAATGGTAGTGTAATTGAGCGTTTCATAGGCATTGAACATGTTTCTGATACTTCTGCTCTCTCACTTAAAGCGGCTATTGATGGGTTCTTTTTTCTATACATGGATTAAGTATTTCTAAATTGCGAGGACAAGGCTATGATGAAGCAAGTAATATGAGAGGTGAGTTCAATGGTCTTAAAGCACTGATTTTAAAAGCGAATGAGAGTGCTTTTTATGTGCATTGTTTTGCTCATCAACTACAATTAGCTATTGTGGCAAAAAATCATACAGATATTACTGGTATTTTTTATTGGATTACTTATGTGGTGAATGTTATTGGATCTTCTGCTAAACGCCATGATATTCTTCGAGAAAAACAAGCAGCTAAGGTTTTTGAAGCATTAGAAAATAATGAGATTTCAAGTGATCAGGGTTTAAATCAAGAAACTAGTCTTGAAAGAGCAAGTGATACACGTTGGAGTTCACATTACAATACTATACTCTGAATGATTTCCATGTTCTCATCTATTGTGGAAGTACTTGAGATGTTAATAGAGAATGGATCGAATCAAGAGCAAAAATATGAAGCAAAAATTTTATTGAATTCGATAGAAACATTTGATTTTATTTTTGGTCTGTATTTGATGAAAACAATACTGGGAGTCACAAATGAGTTATCACAAACATTACAGAAGAAAGATCAAGATATTGTGAATGCCATGAACTTGGTACAAACAAGTAAGGAACGACTTCAAACAATGAGAGATGATGAGTGGGATTCTTGTCTAAATCAAGTTTCTTCTTTTTGTGTAAAGCATAGAATCAAAGTTGTTAACATGGATGATATGTTTATACCTCAAGGTAGATCAAGGCGTAAAACTCAAGAGATCAAAAATATGCATCATTAAAACTCAAGAGATCAAAAATATGCATCATTATCGAGTTGACTTATTTTGTGCTGTGATAGATATGCAACTTCAAGAGTTAAATAGTCGTTTTCCAGAGACGAATACTGAGTTACTTCTTTGTGTTGCATGTCTTAGTCCAATGGATCAATTTTATGCATTCAACAAACATAAGTTGATTCGGCGTGCTCATTTTTATCCGAGAGACTATTCTCCTATTAAGCTCTTGGCACTTGAAGATCAACTTGAGAATTATACTGCAGACATGTGCTCTAGTATTTGTTTTTTTTGAAATACAACTACTGCCGGGACCCGGTGAGATTAATTAAATTCTACAAGCACAGCCCGGAATACTGCTCCCACTGTCGGGGAGAGGTTACATAAGGACTACAACTCTCACAACCGGAGAGAGGGCTACTCCCACAAACCGGGAGAAAACTCCCCACACATGCTTGTAAAATGCGCATGGTGGGACTTGAACCCCTGACCACTAGGTGTGGAAGGGAGGTGCACAACCATCTCTACTAGGAGGTGATGTGCACATGTGCTCTAGTATTGAATTTTCATAATTAAATGGTCTTACTAAACTAGCACAAAAAATGGTTGAGAAAAAAAAAAGATAAGGTTTTTCCATTAGTGTATTTGCTCTTGACATTGGCATTACTACTACCGGTTGCAACTGCTACAGTAGAAAGAGTGTTTTCTGCTATGAATATTGTGAAGACTGACCTACGTAACTGAATGGGAGATGAGTGGTTGAATGATAGGTTGCTCGCATATGTGGAGAAAGATATTTTCAACACAATTGATAGAGAGACTATCATGCAACGATTTCAAAATATGAAGCCTCGTCGAGGAAAATTGTAACTTTGCATAGTTTGTGTATTTTTTATGTTATTTTTTTAATGTTGTTTTTTTTTGTTTTTATTTCTTTTTGAGAGTAAGACAATTCTTCTTGATTACATTTCTATTTGTTTTATATAAGCTAAATTTTATTATATCATCATTAATTTTTTTTTATATAATAATACTAATTTTATTTTGGTCTTAATTTTTCAATATTTTTATTACTTTATTCAAGTGCCCCACCTGGTTAAAATTCATGGGTCCGCCATTGAGCGCACCAAGACACGCCCCACCACCCCATGCAGCTGGGATTTTTCAATTATCATAAGGACCACTTTTGTATCATTCAAAAAGACAATTTTTTTTTATCACAAAAAGACAAAAAGATACTATTATATAATCTTTAAAAAATTGCTATTATACAATAAAATTTCCCTTTATGATTTCTTTTAAAAAAAAATTCACTTTTTGGAAACCCCAGCATTCTTTTGGGGTAAATACACTACATACCCAAAGTTTGAGTTAATTGCAATGGGAGGATAAGTTTACGTTAATATGCAAAAACCTCCTAGGAAAAAAACAATATTCAAATATCTAAGCCAAAAAAAAAAAAAAAAAGGGGGGTAAATACACTAACATCTTTGGAGTTTGATATAAATGATGGTTATCTAGTAAGGACATCCTGAAATTAAAAAATAAGGATAATCATCCACAAACACACATTTACATTAAGTGTGGGTATTTGTTAATATATGGCTGTGAGCCCAATTTGAATGTGTCGCTGTGGTTGGATATCCTGAAATTATAAAGTCAGGACATCCTGACTAGAGAACCACCGTTGATATAAATATAGCTAAAGAGCAAGTATTCTTTTATCTATTTAAATCTTCCTTGTTTTTAAAATTGACTAAAAAAAGACCAAATTGCCCATAACTATTAAAATTTTAAAATAAAGATAATCGTTGTCATTAAAAAAAAAAAAAAACGGTAAAAGCTAGTACAAATAATTTAAAGTTTACAATGTGGACCACTCTCTTTGTTTATTATGGCACTATTATTTCTCTCAATTTCGTAGGAAACAAACTTGAGTTGCCACCTCTCCATAAGTGATAAGTCAGTTCAAAAAATAAAGCTCTATAAATAACCTATAAACACGCTTCAGTTTCGTCACTAATTTTTTGACTTTCATCAAACCAAAACTCAACTGAGGTGACATGTCGCTCTCCGATTGGTTGGTGATCGAGCCATTGCAATACAAGATTTTGACCTACCTTTCCTTTGTTTTTGTTCGGTTCTCAGGTAAAATCGAGTGTCTAATGGCTCGATTGAGACTTTTGCATGTTATCTGTGATAAAAAGGGTGTTTTGTTACGAGAGAGAATATTTTAGGGCATAAAGTGCAGTTTTGAAGAATTGGAACCTGAAAGCTGATATTATCGTGGACTCGCGGTTGAACTACTGTCTCAGAAGACAACGGCAGCCAAGCGATAAGGATTCTCACGATCAAGCCGTCGTTCTGGACAACCACGTCACTAAGGTGATAGAAATTTCTACGGTCGATGTGCCATCTTGCTCAACCGTGACAGCCACGCGACAGCCAATCTCACAGTTGAACTGTTGTTGCTTCGCCGCTGACTCCCATGTGTGTCATAGAGGATCAAAGCATTGCCACGGTCGAAGTGCTATTTTGGAAAACCGTGGCACACAAGCGACAAAGAATTTCACGGTCGAACTGCCATTCTGCATGACCGTGAAAATCACAACCGTGGCAGTCCGTTAGCACACATTCTAGAAGGATTCTTGCCCTATTTTGAACCCATATATATACCTCTCTTTATTTTTGTCAGATGAAACATCAGCCACACTAGGTTTACACACCCAGCAGCCTTTGATGCCATTTCATCATCCCTTTCCACATAATCCTCTTTACAGCTTCATACCCATCCATCCTTGGAAGTTTGGAAGCAGGAAGAAGAAGAATCTCAAGACAAGAAAACTCTCATGGCTTATTTGGGTTTCTCTAATCCTTTATCTTCTCGTCTCTTTTTTCCTTTGATATGTAACTAAACCTTTAGCTAGGGGATTGATGTAACCTTATTGAACTACTCTATGTGATTAATTAGTCTACTATTCTTAATTTAATTCGATTTTAGTCTCAATTATTACATTAATTGCTCTAATCTCTTTACTCATGTTTTGTTGTGACCACAATAGATATGGGTTTGTGAGTTTGTTTATGTAAGAGATTGGGTTTAGATGTGGATGACCATTCCTTTTAAATCTCAGCACAAGCTTAGTAATTGAGAAAGTTGGTATATGCATGACCATGCTATGTTAACTTGGCTTAGAGTTTTATGTTAAATAGGGGTATTGACCATTACTTGTTACATGACCATGCGTAAGTAATAGGAAAGACCTAGAAATTAATAGATTTATCTTAAAACAAGCCCTAAAATTGGATTGAAGTGCTTAATGAGACTAATGTGGCATTTGTTTTTTTTTTTCTGAAGACTTAAAGTTTTGAATTAGGTTTGAAATCTGAATTGGTTCTGAAATCTAAAGTCTGAGCAACATGTTTGTTTTTTGTTTTCTGATGTCTGAATTAAGTGTTAAGCTGTTTGTTTTTTTTAAAACCAAAATATCTGAAAATCTATAATTGGACATTTATACCTTTGCTTGTTAGTGGCAGCATATGAAGAAAGCATGTGTGATGCTTATGACATGTGACGTGTGCAAGTGATAGGTGTCATATGATTAGTGGAAAAAAAAAAGAGAACAAAATAAGAAAATATATAAAGAGAGAGAGATATGTTAGAGGGATAGACTCGACAAATCAAAACTCAAAAGGAAGAAGAAGATGAAACATAGAAGAGATAAACAGAGAAGAATAAAGAAGAAGATAAAAATGTGGCTTTTTTAATTTTCTTTTCTCTTCGACTTATCTTCATTATCTTCTATCTCATCTTCTTCTTAGTTCTTAGCTTTTTTATTTTCATCGATTTTAGCTTTTTTTATTTTTCTTTTTATTTTTTTTCGCCATCAGTGGTGTCAAATTTGAACACCAGGCACCTAGGTTTTGTTCTCCAGTGCCTTCTGAAGCTTCTGGTCGGGGTAGAGACATCACACTTGCCGACGGTGGTGACCTTTGGGAGACTGTTTGACTAGCCAAATGAGTTCTGTCGAAGGCGAATTTTGGAAATAAGCTATTATGCAAATGGCAATTTGGGCAAAATAAAAATAATGTTAATTGGAGTCTCAACAGACTTCAGACAAAAGTTTGAAATTTCTACTTTTTTTTTCTCATACGTTTTTCATGATTTCTCAAACTTCATATCACTTTAAAAATAAACAAAAATGTCTTACTAAAACATTTTTGCCTCTTTTAGACTTCAGAGGCAAAAAAAAAACAAATAGACCCTAATTGAGAGCAATGAGTGGTTTAAGAATGGTTGTATCGATTCCCTAGTGCATTCTCCCATATATTCATACCTTATGTGTTTGTTGTGCTTAGTTTAGTTTTAAGTTACAAGTTGCAATTAATTCATGTCCAAAGAATCAAATCGTTTTCCGAAACCAAGCATTATGCAATTTAATTTTTATGCACTTAGAGTAGATTTTCCCTAGACTAAGTAGTATTCAACCAATATAATCACTAATCTTAGTGAACGAACTTACATTTTAAATTGAACGGAAAATATTGCATTAGTTGGTGCACCACCTAAAGGTCATCTAAAAAAATCTTCATCTTTTGAAACTGTGCCATAATGACGTACACGCCAGTCCTAGCGTTTCAATTCTCAAGATCAACAACCGCTTTCAAGAGCACCTAAGATGTCGTGTCGAACTGATACGGTATCAGGGTAAGCACTGAACCACGAAAGAGGTTCAATACTACCAGAAGCTTTGCGTTGAGATGAATAGTCCAGTCCACTCTCTAGTAGGAATGGCAATTAAACCCGAACTCGTGGGACCCATCCGAACTCATGAACTTGTTTAGCTAGGATATCCTATCTTCAAAACGACGTTGTTTTGATAAGTTAAAATTTTTAACTCAAAATGACGTCATTTTGAGTTTAACCCTAAAATATCCTATGTTTCAAACCAGCCTCTCTCTCTCTCTATATATACACGATAACACCAATTTCCATCGTTTTCTCTCAACTCTCAAGTCAAATATGGCACTCGTGGTCGTGGTCCATTCTTCGTCGTGTTTCAACTTCGTCATCAACTCGTTGTCAAACAGTCTCCATTCTTCATGTTTCATCTTCATCGTCAACTCACGCTTCATCTTCATCGGGTTTCCATTTTAATTCTACAATCATTGTTCTTCATTCTTTGCAGTTGACCTAGGTTTGTCTTTCACTTTAAATTATGTTTTTTTTTTTATTGTTTCATCTTCCATGTTAAATTATTATCTCTGTTTCATTCTATCTTTGTGCACACCAAATTTTATTATTATGTTATAAATTGATTGAGTAACAAGAGTGATATTTTCTTTGGGGAGTTGGTTTTGGCTGTAGAGCTTCTTGGTTGCCTTTTATGGCCTGGTTGGTGTTCAGTTAGAGGGGTTTTGTTTCTTAGGCGCCCTGTTTTGTTTGTGGCTCTGTTTTGCCTCTGTTTCTTAGGAAAAATAGAGCGGGTTGTAGTTTGGCTGTTGTAGTTTGGGGGTTGTAGTTTGGTTGTTTGTGGCTCTGTTTTATTATTATGTTATAATATTGCTCTTTTTTTTTTGGTAGTTGTAATTTTTTTAAGCTATTTCTACTTTTACCGATACATTGATAAATGGTTCATGTTTCCTGTGGGTGTCACACCTATCCACAAATCCTTTGAAGTTCGTTGGTTCGTCGACGGGTCTAGATATTGCTAAAATCCGTAGATGAAACCCGAGCCTAAGCCTGAACCCGCTACATTTCATGGGTTTGTGGGAGGGGTTGGATGTCATTTTCTTTCGTAGGTTTGGGCTTAGTTTTTCCCAAACCTGTATGAACCCGACCCATTGTCATTCCTACTCTCTAGTGAACACATCCACATAGAGAGTGGGGGTTAGCTGTTGTAAGCAGAATTGGGCTTAAAACCTAGGTCTAATTTCACTCTTAGAACGACGAGTTAAGCAACCCCAAGAGCCCAAATTCTATCCTAAGTTTGGCCTACAGGTTAAGGCAACCCATCAAGACCCTGCTTGATGTCAGTTAGTTAAGTAGAGTCTAACCCATTCAAAAGTTGGACTGAGTCATTAAAACCAATAGATAAGATATTTGAAAATCAAATATCTTATCCCATGATTCCCAGAACGTTCTCCCAGATATCTCGTGGAAGCTTAACCACGTATGAGAGGTCTCTCGATCTCATGGCCTATAAATACCAGACCCTTCTTGAGAGAGAGGGGTTGTCTTTTATCTACTCTAAGCACGCGCAAGCTCAGATATTTCTATCATTTACTCTAAGTTTGATTTAGTTATCCTAATACCTGACTCAATGCAGCACACACCTAAAGGCTTTCAGTTCCTCTATCACATTTGACACAACACTCACACTAGTTTGCTTTAATCACTTTATTATTTCTTTGAATTTAATCTTTCTTCTTAGTTCACCATCTGACTTGAGCGTCAGAGAGCACCCCATTAGGACCACCCCCCTCATGGCTTGACCACCACTCTCTTTCTATGTACTTCTTTTGCAGGTTGTTAGTGCCCACCTCGATATAAATTTAATTGTAGATTTGGGCATCTACACTACTGATGATGTTGAAGAAGATTATTTGATGAAATTATATTATTTTCACTTGACGATGAGACAATCGAAGATATTTTTATTTCTGAATATTTTTTATAATAAAAAAATTTCATTTACGTGTATTTTGGGAGATCTGAGAGGAGAAAAGAAAAACGTATATGATCGTACTATTTTTATATCTATTTTTAGGTCCCAAATTCCTACTTCTTATGCTTGTTCCTCGGGTAAAACCGGGTATTTGATATGATAAAATAAGTGTTTTAGGTATTTTTGGAGTTTAGGGGCATTGGCATAATTTTGGAGAATCAGGAGTCAAAGTGAAGATATGGAGAATATATTGAAGATCATGTGATTAGAGAAGAGTTAAGGGGTGCCAATTGTAATTTTCCAGATGGAGGTCGCCATCAAGTTCACTACCCAACAGCCAACATGCCAGCGACCTTTTTGTGCAAAAGGGGCATAGATGTTCGCTATCATGCTGGTCGCCATTCAACAGCCAACTTGGGGCAACCTCCCGTGCCAGCTCAGCTCAAGTGACGAATTCTGACCCAATTTTTTGGCACCCACTATATATATCCTGTTTTCTTTGTCCTAAAACACACCCTTTTGACACCCATCACATTTCTAAACCCTAGATCTAGGAATTACCTCTCCACACCCAAAACCTTTTCACATTCCATCATCTTCTCACATACAAAAAATCACCCAAGTTCCAACCTTTTTACATTCTTCCATCATTCTCTTCACATATTTCCTTTCACACACCCATTTCCATCCATTGTTAGAAGCTTATCCAAGGAATGAGGGGAAGGAACTCAAAGAACAAGGGAGAGCTCATATGGATTTTATGGGTTTTCTCTACATTTTTCCCTTCTTTGTTTATTTTCCATTAATGTGCAACTAAATCTCATCTAGGAGATTGATGTAATCGTATTGGACTACTCTATGTAATTAACTAGTCTATTTCAATTCTCTTAATTCAATTCGATTTTAGTCTCAATTATTGAATTAATTACTCTAATATCTCTACTCATGTTTTGTTGTGACTTGTGACCACAAGGGACATAGGTTTGAGAGTTAGTTTATGTAAGAGGTTGAGTTTAGGTGTGGGTGGCTATCCCGTCTAAATCTCACCACAAGCTTAGTAATTGGAAGGGTTGGTTTATGCATGGCCATGCTAGACCAACTTGGCTTACCTACTGTTGTCTATCATAGGAGCCTTATTGACAGCTTGGGAAGGCTGTCTTCTGCCACCACTATCACCTACTCCCCTGCTATTTTGAAAATCACAGTTAGCAGGTCCTGAACCATTTTCCGGTATGTCTTCCTCTCCACCTTCCGATGAGAAACTTCCCAAATCCAAATAACGATTAATCCATGCCATCTCCACCGGAATCGAATCAACAACCACTTCTATCCTGAAATTAGCCTCCTTTGTAGATATATCAATATCCCAATGGTCATCCCCTACTACTGGAATCATCGCCAGGATTTTACCTCTGTCCAATCTCATTCTTGAAGTAGTCTCCCTGTCAACAAACAATGGATATCCCATTTTACTCCCAAGTTTCATGAAGAAAGGCTCGTCCCAACAACTAAAAGGTACACCAAAGACATTAAGCCAAGCTAATTTCCCTTTGATAAGCTCCTTGTCCGACCAACTAGTCATTGATGAGAAGCAATCATCCCAAAAGAATCGATTCTGAATAAATCCTTCTTTCTCAATCGCCGATTCAAAACACCACAGAATGCTCTTCCCTCCCGCAAAGGAAGACGAGAAGGAGAAATCTCTATCAATCAGTCTCTTATTGACTGATGACACTGAGGCAAACTCCTTCAATGTCCCAATCGCACATCTTGATAACCAGTTCCACTGCTATTTGTGATTCTTCCATGACATAACTAATTTCGAACTCTTCCTCGAGCTATCCTCCACCTTCCGTCCTTTCACCACATCAACAAAAGAACGAGTTCTTGAAACCTCCGACGAAGATCGACTGGTTCTTACACTGCTATCAGCTGGCTGCTTTCTATCACCATGCCTACCAGGATTTCTCCTATTATTCCAATCATACTCCGCCAGTCTAGCATTGATAGGCCACTCATACACATGCATCTCATGTACTAATTTAGCCATCCTCAAAGCTTCCTCCTTAGTTTCAAAACGGACAAAGGCGTACCTACTCCTCCTCGAGCTTATCTTAGCCGAAAGGAAAATGTCTCTCACTCTCCCAAAGACTTTGAAAACTCCCCATAAAACATCCACTTCTGTCGTCGAATTAATGTTATCTATGAATACCGAAAAAAGGTTATCTCTAAAATCACTCCTGCCACCCCAGATCTTCTCCTAGCACCATCTCCCCTGTCTGAAGCAAGGAAACCTTCCCTAAAACCATCTCCCCTGACAGTATCACGCAGACCAGCCTTGAAGCCAATAGAGCGGGACCTTCTCTCTCTACGAAACTCTCTCATCTTTTTTATACTGTGATATTGTAGTCATGAGAAAAATAGTAATTCAGCATTTTCTGTAATCGTTGACCATTAAAAATCAAGTTAGAGGGACCAAATTGAATGGTTTTTAAAAATATAGGGTCCAATCCTTCGAAAATGTATAAGTGAGTAAAATATAGATATTTCAAAAAAAATATAAGGACTCAAGTGATAATATATATATATATATTTAAAGGGAGTAGGGATGGCCAATGGGGAAATGGGGATGGGGTAGTTTTGGGGGGAGGTCCCCCCATCCCCATTTCCCCGTTTTTCCCTATTTTTCCCTGTTTCCCCATTTCCCCCGGGTCCCCCGTTTCTCCATTCCCCCATTTTCCCTATATCATTAAAAATTACATAATAAAAAAATTCACAATCTATTAAATTCAAATACAAAATAACATCAAATACAAAAATTACATAATAAATATGTATATATAGTTAGTAGAATAAAAATATTGAAAAAATAAAAATAAAAATATATTAATATATTATATATTATATTTGGGGGGAAATAGGGATGGGGATGGGGATGGGGGCACCCCCATCCCCCACCCCCCCCCCCCCCCCCCATTTCCCCGTTTGGGGAAAACGGGGATGGGGCAGTTTTTGGGAGAGGTCCCCCCACCCCCATCCCCATTTCCCCATTTTTCCCCCTTTCCCCATTTCCCCCGGGTCCCCCGTTTTCTCCATTCCCCCATTTTCCCTATATCATTAAAAATTACATAATAAAAAAATTCACAATCTATTAAATTCAAATACAAAATAACATCAAATACAAAAATTACATAATAAATATGTATATATAGTTAGTAGAATAAAAATATTGAAAAAATAAAAATATATTAATATATTATATATTATATTTGGGGGGAAATGGGGAAATGGGGATGGGGGCACTTACCCCCATCCCCATCCCCATTTCCATGAATTTGTGGGGGAAATGAGGAAATGAGGATGGGGAGGGGTCCCCCCATCCCCATCCCCATTTTAATTTGGGGATGATTTTCATCCCCATCCCTCCCCATTTCCCTATTTTTCCCCAAAAAAATTCCTCCAAATGGGGATGGGGGAGCGGGAATTTGGGCCCCCGGGGGAAAATGGTCATCCCTAAAAGGGAGAGATGGGAATTTGTTTGTTAGGAGACATACGACTGTACGACTGTACAAGGAGGTAAACAAGCGGTGGGTAGGGCCCAGGGGTGGCCCACAAAGTCCCACAACAATGTTGGTAGTGGTAGTGGTAGTAGTGATGGCACTGACGGCGACGGAACTGGAAGCAGACCGGGACGATATGACCGGCGGGATGGAGCTGACAGCGGTTAGGGTTTCAAATTTGCTTCCAGGTTATGATCCAAACACGGTGTCGTTTTACACCTCTTCAGACAAAAGCGACGATGACGTCATGCTCCACTAAGAACACATCCATATGAGACAAGGTCTTCTGATAGTGATGTCTTCAAAAAAAGATGAATAAATATATTAAAATATGATAAATGTTTTTTCTCTCGGTTTCTCAGGAAACAAACTTAAGTTGCCACCGACAAGCCACTTCAAAAAACTCTATAAATAACCTACGAACACGCTTCAGTTTCTTCACTATTTTTTTCCTGGTTTCTCTTCTTCAAACCGAAAATCCTTGTACGGTCGCTCACTCAACACTGTTACACATTTTAAATTGGGTTGAAAAGAGATTTTTTTATTTAAGAGAAAGTAAATTTGACGATCAAATTGGGGTTTTTTGTTTTTACAGAAGAATACAAAAGTTGAGTTTTTGAGAGAGGTAGAGATGGAAATGTGTTTGTCGGGGGACGTGAGAGGAGGTAAACAAGCGATGGGTGGGGTCCAAGGAGGGCCAACTGAGGCCCACAACAACAATGCTGGTTGTAGACGCAGCGATGCCGTTGACTCGACTCCTTCTTCCGATCTCTTGGTCTTCCGGCTATTTTCACTCCAATTGAGGTAAACAATGCAATTTCCTCTAGACAATGAGAAAAACTTATATGGAACGGTCTCATTACTGGACATGGTAATGAGACCGTTCAATGAAAGTGAGTCACGTGATATCATGACATTTTCATTCAACGATCTCAACTC